>OZ023335.1:2819589-2859589 GCA_964007535.1 Brachyptera risi | reverse complement strand
AATTGCTCTTGATTGTTTTTCATCATCATAAAGTATGTGCGCTATTTTCACCGCATCATCCACTTCCTTATTCACATGCTGAAAGCTTCCAAATGTGTACGGAACAGTCACAATCTCACCGTCTTGTCGAATATGAGCTTCCATTCCAGTTAAATCAAAAGTTCCGTTCTTAGCTCTCCAAAAATCTTAACCCAATATAGCTGAAGATGACAGACCATGCACCGCTACCATTGGTACATCAAACTTAACTTTTCCAATTTCCATCTTGACCAAAACCTCCCCTGCTATGCGCATGCAGGTACCATTTGCTGCAGTCAAAAATATTGAATCTAATTTTTTATGTCTCAGATACCGCACTAAGTCTTCATTAATACACGAAACTGATGCTCCCAGATCTATAAGTGTATCCACCGCTTGACCTTCAATAATTGCCTTCGTGTGTATAAGTTGAGCCGGCCGTATAACATCTACCCTGACCTCCTGGAGAGGCGCTGCTGAACACTCGACTGTCTCATAAGACTGTGAAATATCACATGACTACATCTTCCTCGACCATCATTTTTCCCTCCACATCAGTGTGGATTGCAGGGTTTATATACAAGTGAGTCTTCAACGAATCTTCACCCTGATGTACGATCGTTGATTGCCGTTTTCCGCCACCTTCTTATCCACCTCAGCGATGATGGTCCTAGCTTGAATCGCTCTCTCACATTGACGCAACCAATGTCCGTCTTGTTCACAAAACCCGCAATAAGGTCTTCGATAATTATTGTTCCCATTGTATCTTCCTCTTCGATCATTATTACCATTGTTATTTCCGTTGTTATTATAATTTCCATAATCATTGTTGTTGCCATTTTTATTACCATTGTTATTATAACGTCGTCGCCCATTATAATTATTATTATTTTGAAAGCCATTTCCACCATTATTATTTCCCTGACCACCATTGTTATCATAGCCATTGTTATTCCGATAACCATTGCCGTTATTCCATTGAGCAGAACCTCGCCGCTGTTGAACACCGTTATTCGCCTGATTTAACGGAACCAAGTGCGCAGACTGCGGCACCTGTAGCTGATTAACAGGACAATCCTTCTGTAGCACCCATACTCGTCCATATTCATCCTGATAATTCTGCAAAGGTGTGATCACTGGTTGTGCGTGCGGCGGCTGCACCTGTATCTTCGCCACTACTCCCGTGAAAGCTTTCAGACTGTTGTCCATAGCATCCATCCTGTTGGATAACAAACGAAACAGCTTGCTGTCCTCTGTCCTTGCACCATCCTGCGCAGCATCCTCGTTAGCCAGCTTCTCCTTATTGCTACGCTGCTGTGAATAGAACTTGCTTTTTTGGATCGCGCCAAGTTCTCACGAAGTTGAGCCATAGTGTTGTTTTCATGGACGACCACTTTATCCAAGATGTCCGTACGAAGACCCGAAATAATGTGACGTATTTTTTCTTTTCTGCCATTGCCGCATCGATCTTGCTGCAGAGCTGCAATACTTCATACACCTAATCCTCTACATCTTCATCCGATCGCTGTAATCTCTTCTCCAGTAATATCTTCCATTCTCCTCCCTCATACGATCCCTGAAGCGAACGGAGCAATCCTTCCTTGGCCATCTGATAAGTCAAGGGTCCCGGATGCTCCTCCCCTCCATGGCTGTCATATGATCCTCTTCAGTGGTCTTCAGTCACCGTAACGGATTGTGAGAGAAGTAACATTTGAGCTGAGACAACTTCTCCTCCTCACTCCATTTATTCACAGTAGCCCGATTTTCAAAAACTTCCAACCAATCCGCGATCGACATCTTGCTCGGATCGAATGCCTCCGGCCTTATAAATAACGTCGCCATGTTATCACGAGCCTCCTGAATGGTACGTTCAATTACAGCTAAGGGTATGTGAACCGAAGAACCTATACTATGAGCCCTACGCCTATACTGTTTCCACCCTGCTTTCTTCGTTAATGTTATATGTACGGCCTGTTGCTGTGGCGAATTGTAATGGTGAGAGAACACGTGAAATATCGATGTGCTTCACCCACATAATGCCATCTTTCGAAAGATTGTGGGCAGATGAAGACACATTATAGTTAGAGAAATTAATTTTGTACCAGGTTCACCACCGACTCTTTCAGTACAATTACCACGTACAATTTTTCATCGTACACTCAAGCTACCTAGTAATTAATTTTTATATGTAGCACTTCTCGCGTTAGTGATTTCAATTTAGAAATCAATACCTCTCAGAAGATGGGTGAACTTGATGTTTTAGAGATCTTGATAGAGTTCATATCTAGCAGTATGAAACAGTGACTCTCTATCGTTTTGTCGTTGTAGATGTATTTTCGTAACGTGCAGTGAGTGAGCATTCATAATCACTGTTTCATACTGCTAGATATGAACTCTATCAAGATCTCTGAAACATCAAGTTCACCCATTTTCCGAGAGGTATTGATTTCTGAATTGAAATCACTAACGCGAGAAGTGCTACATATAAAAATTAATTACCAGGTTGCTTGAGCGTACGATGAAAAATTGTACGTGGTAATTGTACTGAAAGAGTCGGTGGTGAACCTGGTACAAAATTAATTTCTCCAACTATAATGTGTCTTCATCTGCCCACAATCTTTCGAAAGATGACATCATGTGGGTGAAGCACATCGATATCTCACGTGTTCTCTCACCATTACAATTCGCCACAGCAACAGGCCGTACATATAACATTAACGAAGAAAGCAGGGTGGAAACAGATCATTTATTGAGTAGGAAACAATAAAAACCAGGTATATTACTGAGCAATTACATTGTAGAAATAATGCAAGAAAGATACCTTGACTATATAGATGTTACTTGATATGGGCCAGTGGCCATATACCAAAAATATTTGGTGAATTCCAAATACTTCGACATTTTTTATTTTCTATACCAATGAAAAAAACAAAGAGAAACTTTCAGCATTTCAAGATCAGATATTACTCATCACAAATTGGGTACTTTCAGATTCTCACCTGGTACCCTCTGGACGAAAAGTGGGGTCAAAATGATCAAATTTGACTTTTTCTGATATTCTTGATTTTTTTTCACCATGAAGGAGACTGAACAACATAAAAGTAATCATTGATTATTGTCAACACATGGGTCTAGTTTACGGCTGTCATTTTACTTTTTTTTTTTTTCATCCCTTCTTGGTGAAAATGTGCCTCAAAATTGCCAAAAAAGCAATTATTGACCTTGACATTTGACCTCCCACAGAGATGAGACATTGAAAAGGATTATTGAACAGAAGAGTACGGTATATAAGGAAGGATGGACTGTCTAAAATTGTTTGCAATTTACTGAACTTTTATATTTTGAACGGTATAGAAATACCAACAGTTACCGCAGATGCCTAACGAAGCTAAATTTGTGCTAGGAGCCTAGTTTTTACGCCCCATATTTTGGAAACGGAACACACAAAATTTGTGAGATGAGTGTTTTTGAGCTCAGGACATGAGTGCCAATGACCATACAAAATATTCTCAAAATCTAGATTGCATGATCAACCAATTTTCTGAAAATTGGGTGATTCCTCCTGGAATGACCCTCATTCGATAAATTGGCCCGGTATTTACCACTAGGCCATGACTCCAAGACAAGCAGCAGTGAAACTACTTTTATACTGTTCATAACAAACCTTCAAAAACCAACCTAGCTTTTCTAGGCCCATGATTGGTTGGAGACAATAGAATAGGGCCTAGCTTAGCTTCAAGTGTGTAGTGTTAGGTTAGGTTATAACACATCAAATTCAATGTCTGTGGCCTATTCGACAATACTGACATAAATTGTGTCACTTTTACGGTATTCGATAATGATGAGGCCCTCTTTGGAGGTCCCTTGAATTTGTTCAATTCCTGTACAAAGTTCCGCGCAAGGTTTATCGGCAACCTAGAACCAATCTGAACCTAGCACAAAATCTTGCACCACTTAACTCGAATGCATCTCGAAGTATTTTGTTCAGCCACTCTTTCATGTACACTTGGCAGCAAGAAAAATGGGATTCATCTGCAGAGTCCTTAAATCAATACTATTCGAACAGGTAGTAGTGGCCTTTAGACCTGTTTCAGGAGCTCTGCGATTGGCTGATAAGGGTTGCATATGATAGCAAGATATTCAGAGAGAACCACCCCACCACTTGCTTCTCCATGTGGTGTCTTGTTTTCAGTCGGTATTTTCACCTTGAAATATATTACGTGATGACCGAAGGTTGACCTGTCGTCTGACGATGATGGGTAGCGTATATACTGGGTTGTATCTTAATCTATTCATGCAGTTTGTCTATATGCTATATAGAAATTGTAATCAGACCGAGTGGAACTCATTCCAAAAATGTAAAATAAGCGCATGAGACATGATTCTGCGGAATGATGTGACATATCCAAAAAGAATGAAGAAGGATCAAAGATTCGTTAACACTTTTAAAAAGTGTTATAGCGAAACTATTTCAAGTTATTTATTGGATGATTCTCACAGGTATAGGCCTTACATTACAGCTGGAAGTATACGGCCCTACTGCTGGAAAAACATGTTTTCAGCTGTGTGCATACCGTGGAAATCATATTCCATGACTTGAATAGTTTCAACTCAAACCAACTTGAGTGTAATAAGAATAGTATTCAGTATTTTTGGACGAGCTTTAGCGAGGATTCAATTTGACATACTGAAAAAATGGTGTTCGTTCTTATGTCTTTTTGTCGGTTCTCCACAGGTCAAACGGCTACAGCTAACAACTTGAAACTTTTTTTCATCATGGTTTCTCATCTAACTCACTTCTGTATAGTTTTGTGGAATTATCGGGTGATAACTTTTAATTTTATGAATTTAAAATTTTCAAAAATAGTCGCTGGAATAACACAGCGGAAAGAAAAATTATTTTCCTCGTAAAAATAAATTTTGCGTTAAGTTGAAGAACATTTTGATACACAACATTTCTGGGAAGTTTCAGCTTGATCGGGTCGGCCATTTTGGAAAAAAACATTCAATGTGTTGAATTGATACCACTCGAAGCAGATTTTACCCATTTATAACTTGAATGTCACGCAATTGGCGAATGTCGGCGAAAGTTTGGCAATCAAGTGATTACACATATATATATATATATATATATATATATATATATATATATATATATATATATATATATATATATATATATATATATATATATATATGTGTATATATATATATATATATATATATATATATGTATATATATATATATATATATATATATATATATATATATATATATATATATATATATATATATATATATATATATATATATATATATATATATATATATTTATATTAATATCATGTGGGTTATCAATTTGAGGACAATAATCATATTGTCATCATCATTATATATATATATATATATATATATATATATATATATATATATATATATATATATATATATATACATATATATATATATATATATATACATATATATATATATATATATATATATATATATATATATATATATATATATATATATATATATATATGTGTGTGTGTGTGTGTGTGATTTCAAATCTCATTCTACATGATGCATATTTGTGAATAAAGACATCTTTCGTGTGTTTTTGAAACATTTGTTGCATGTAGTTGTTTTTCGAATGAAACATGATTCACTTTGCAATGGTTAACTATCAGTGTTGACGTCACAACTTGTATAGGCCGATTCGTAGACTCTAATGAGTGCGTATTTTTTCGTTTGTTCGTTGTTCAGGATTGCTTTATACAAGATTGAAAACGATCTCCTACCCAATCTTACGAGCCATGATGGCGCGGAATAGCAGAAAATGGAAAAACGGTGAATAAATCGTGAATAACTTGGTCTTCTCAAAAGTGAACGATAAAGTATATTTGCTGTTATTCCAAGGAACAACAGCAAATGATTCTTTTTGCTTCATTTCAGTGGAATAACAGCAAATAAGAGTGTTAGCTGTTTTTCCAGTCAGATGTTTCGCATATAAACCCATTTGCTGTTATTCCATGGAATAACAGCTAATATAATTTTCCAAAATATTTTACATTTTCCTTTCACCGTTTCACACGTTCACGTATTGGCCATTCATTGCTCACACATGCATACCTCTTCACACAATAGAAGATGGCTCCCAGGTGTGATAAGTGTGGAGAAATATTGACCATCAAACACATTTTAATCGAATGAGATAAATATACGACCATCAGGCAACAGGTGTTGTCGATGAACGACTCCCTCTCGAAAATCCTGGAAAACGATAGTAGACAAATTGATAGGACTTTTAAAGTTTTTGGCCGACCCAAGTTACTGGAAACATTTTAACATCGTGTTCTTTGTTATTTATCATGTGCCATCCTGCATTTTGTCTCGTTTATTATGGCCTCCTACATCATACATATATTTGCTCCGTGATAAAAGCAATGAGTTTATCAGATATGTTCAACATTAGAATCTATTTTATTAGCTTTAATAATATTGGGTTATAACGACGCACTATACTGATGGCCACGATCTATTGGCGTCGGTAGACGATGAATGAGATGATGGGTTGATGAGATGAAAGGGTATTTCATCAGGTGTTTTAGATGGTTGGAAGGAGTCGGTCATGGCCTGTTGTTCAGGAACCATCCCAGTATCAACCTAAACGACAGAGAAAAACCACGAAAAACCCCTGTCATAGGATGGTCGACCATGGCGGGAATCGAACCCCGGTCTCCCGAATGACGGTTCAGTGTGTTACCACTCGGCCACGCGTCCCGGTCATGTTACTAAAGCATGCACACGTTTTCACATGCCAAATTTTGTTTTGACGTAATAATCTAATTCGAAATTACGGATAAAATGAGTTGACTCTTGTATAATGTCGGGTAACTGTTGACGGAGAACTATAATTCAAAATCTATATGGAATTACTTCTCGTTCCTGCAGACGAAATATCGAGTGAGTAAGCCAATGACCAGTTGGTTATACGATGAATCAGGTTTCAACTTGGAAATATCATAAACAAAATCCAGTATCGCACATGTAAAAAGCACGTGTATGGGGTGGATCCAGAATATGTAAACAAAAATTCAATCAACCAATCAGCTCATAGCTGAAACTGGTTCAGAACCCAGTACTACACAAGAAATAAACGTTGACGCAAAGAGATAGAACGGCAATGCCAGTTTCTCTCCTGTCAAGTGTACACTTGACAGCACAAAAATTGAGAAAGCCATTCATGAATGCATCCCGATGTATTTTGTTCGGCCACTCTTTCATGTACAGTACATGCTCATCTTCCTCCGCAATTGTACCCATGACATAATACCAGAGCCACGATAGACAGTAGGCCTAAACGATAGGCGTGAATGTTTGGTTAGGTTTTCACAACCCGATTCAACTACCACCAGCCCCCGGACAATATAAAGTATGCGTCGGTGGAAAACCTTTAGCACCCGGTCTGCATGAAGTAAGCGTCGGGAATCCAGATTCCAACAAAGCCAACCCCCCCCCCCCCCCCAAAAAAAAAAGCTAAAAAGTAAAAGATGCATTTAAAATGATTCTTAGGGGTAAGTGAACTCATTTGGGTGGGTTGAGTGGATTATCAATCAATTATCCACTCCCGAACATTTTTTGGTGCAAAAAATATCCCCAAACGATATAATTTTTTTTCAATTACTAAGATCGGGTGCTGGAATCAGACCCCCATTTGAGGGGTTGTTTGAATTTCTGCAACAAACTGCCCCATATGTGGTGGTTGGTTGATCAATGATATTTTGTTTTCCACCCCTAACTTTTTTTGTATGACGCTCGTTGAGGCGGGATTCATCTTCTAACGGAATCACGTTTTTCGCTAACCGGACCCCTATTAAAGGGGTTGTTTCAATTGCTGCAACTTGATTGATCATGAAAAATGTTTGATGAACCAACTCTGATTCGTTTTTCATCTCTAACTCCTTCTGTATGACGCTCGTTCAGGAGAAAGTCATCCCTTAGTAGGTTGATATTTTCACAATTCTCGGTGCTGGAACCAGCCCCCTTATTTGAGGGGTTGTTTGAATTTCTGCAACAAACTGCCCCATATGAGGTGGTTGGTTGATCAATGATATTTTGTTTTCCACCCCCAACTTTTTTGTTTGACGCTCGTTTGGGTAAGATTCATCCCCTAACTGATTCGCGTTTTTCGATTACCGGACCCCTATTGGACGGGTTGTTGGGATTTCTGCAACATGATGACTCATATGGGGTGGTTGGTGACACCACCCCATTCTGTTTCCCACCTCCATTTTTTTTGTATGATGCTCGTTTGGGAAAAATTCATCCCTCAACAGGTTGATATTTTCACAATTTTGGGTGCTGGAACCAGACCCCTATTTGAGGGGTTGTTTGAATTTTTGCACAAAATGACCTATATAGGGTAGTTAGTTAAACAATACAACTTTGTTTTCCACCCCTAACTTTCATTGTATGACGCTCGTTTGGGTGAGATTCATCCCCTAACGGATTCGCGTTTTTCGATTACCTGACCCATATTGGAGGGGTTGTTGGATTTTCCGCAACCTAATAATAATATGGGGTGGTTGGTGGAACAACTTCATTTTGTTTTCAACCCCAAACTTTTTTTTGTATGACGCTCGTTTAGGAAAAATTCATTCCTTAGCAGGTTGATATTTTCACAATTCTGGATGCTGGAATCAGACCCCTATTTGAGGGTTTGTTTGAATTTCTCTGACAAAATGGCCCATATGGAATGGTCAGTTGATCGATAAAATTTTGTTGTTCACCTCTAACCTTTTTATGTATGACGCTCGTTTGGGTGAGTCATCCCCTACCCCATTCGCGTTTTTCGATTACCGGCCCATATTGGAGGGGTTGTTGGAATTTCTGCAACCAAACGACTGGGATGGAAACCAAATGGGGTGGTTTTTGGAACAACCCTATTTTGTTTTTCACCCTCATTTTTCATTATGTTTCTCGTTTCGGTGAGATTCATACCCTAACGGATTCACGTTTTTCGCTAACCGGACCCTATTGGAGGTGTTGTTCGTATTTCTGCAACATAATGACTCATATGGGGGGGATTTGGTGAGCCAACCCCATTTTGTTTTTTATCTTTAACCTTTTTTTTTGTGTGACGCTCGTGTAGGACAAACGTATCCCTTAACAGGTTGATATTTTCACAATTCTGGGTGCTGGAATACGACCCCTATTCAAGGCTTTGTTTTCAATTCTGCTTCGAAATGACTCATAGGCCTATAGGGTGGTTAGTTGATGGATACAATTTTGTTTCTCACCTCTACTTTTGTTGTATGACGCTCGTTTCGGTGAGATTGATCCCCCAACGGATTCGCGTTGTTCGATTAACGGACCTCTATTGGAGGGGTTAGTTGATATTCTGCAACAAAATGACTCATCTAGGATGGTTGGTGGACCAACTTCATTTTGATTTCCATCCTCAATTTTTCTGTTAGATGCTCGTTTAAGAGAAATACATTCTCGAATAGGTTGATATATCATTTTCGTCAATTGAAGTTTTTCGGATTTTTTTCCCCACATTCTTGGAATATGACTTCCAATTTCACGTGCTGAAAAACCGGCCCAATCGGGGGACCGGTGTGGAAATGACGAGCATCGAACTTTCGGAAAAATTGTTTTGCTTTCAATTCCAGGTCCAAGTTGGTATTGCATATCCTACCCTGACCTGAATGATCAGTTCGAAACTCAGAATCATCTTTCTCCCTATCGATCTCCTCGACCCGATGGCGGTCATTTCGGGTCGTTTCTCGCGTCAACGGACACTGCAACAACCGCAACGCCGCCACCCGTTTTCAACTAGGCCGGAAAACACGTGAAAAAACATTTCGTCAATTAATTTTTTTTCGCAATTTTTTTTTCGACATATTCCTAGATTAGGACATCTGATTTCACGTGCTGGAAGACTGATTTAATCAAAAAACCGATGTGAAAATGACGAGCATTTATTTCACTTTCGGAAAAAATTGTTTTCTTCTCGATATAACCCGGCTCCAGGTTTGTATCACATATTATCCTACCCCGACCTGAATGACCAGTTCGAAACCCAGAAGTTTCTCTCTACTTATCGATCTCCTCGACATGATGGCGGCCTTTTGGGTCGGATTTAGCGTCAATGGCCCGACGGCACCGGCCGAAGTCAAATGGGCTTACAAACCCGTGAATAAAACATTCTCGCCAATTGATATTTTTTCGGATTTATTCTCTTGACATTCGTAGATTATGAAATCCGATTCCACGTGCTGAAATATTGACAAAATCAGGCGAAAATGTGGAAATGGCGAGCATTCAACTTCCGTACAAAATTTGTGCTGACATTTCTGACACGCGTAGTGAATGAACCATTCGAGATATCGCTGGAAATTCAACAAATAGATGATGAAAGGACCTCCCCCTCCCCCAAAAAAGGGATTCTCTACCCTTCAACTCTCGAGTTTCTCTTACACCCTCTTGGTGGAAATTCGAAAAAATGAGGGGTATTTTCACAGCCTTCTGGCGGTCGAACGGGATTCTTCAGAGTTATGCCGTACCCATATTCGTGTTATTTGGATTGTAGCCAATCCAGAAATGAGCACGTCGAAGAGATCCAATCGAGACTCTGGAAGGTATAGGCGAAAAACGTGAACCATGTCGTAGTGCCATGAGACCAATGTTAAATCACGATGACTGATTTTTTTACAAGTCAATTAACATTGGCTTCATGAGGCTTACGACATGATTCCCGTTTTTCACCTATATCTTCTAAACATTCGTTTGGATGTCTTCGAGGTGATCATTTCTGTAATAAGCCCAGTCCAATCACGCCGAATCTGGACACGGCATTATCATGAAAAATGTATTTCGTCCGCCAGAGCCCCAGAGGTTCATCCTTATGGATTGTTAGCTTTTATGAATCCATAAGGAACAGACAATATTAATATAAGATGTACATTACATTTTCAATCCCTCAGAATATATCACAGCTAAAACAGGTCTGTGATGTATCAATGTGTAATGACTCGACGTTTACATTATCATTGTGTTCATAACTACTAAAAACTCAATGACATTATGGTAGTAACCACTCTTGTCAGGAAAACTGTTCCTAATGTGTTCTTACAAATTGAATAATAATGAATAACATCATGAATAATTTGAGTTCAATAAATCCAAATATAGGATCTAAATAATAAAATTGCAACATATTTTATAATTGAGTGTATTGTGTGGTTCAAGTTGAATCGTTGCATCACTAACACGCTCATATGAATGGACTTTAGGCCATCTGTTCATGTTTTGAGAATAACATGCATGTTAACTATCAACACATTGTGTGGTACACAAAACTGAGACCACTATACATACACATATTGCTTTTGTACTTCTTCTTAGGTTTCTGTAAGCAATACAAGGTTGTGATACGAAGTTTTATTTCACTGGAAGCAATATATATATATATATATATATATATATATATATATATATATATATATATATATATATATATATATATATATATATATATATATATATATATATATATATATATATATATATATATAATATATATATATATATATATATATATGTATATATATATATATATATATATATATATATATATATATATATATATATATATATGTATATATATATATATATATATATATATATATATATATATATATATATATATATATATTTATCCATATATATATATATATATATATATATATATATATATTTATATTTATATATATATATATATATATATATATATATATATATATATATATGTATATATATATATATATAAATATATATATATATATATATATATATATATATATATATATATATATATATATATATATATATATACATATATATATATATATATATATATATATATATATATATATATATATATATATATATATATATATATATATATATATATATATATATATAAGAATATATATATATTTATTCATATATATATATATATATATATGTATATATATATATATATTTTTTTTTTTTTTTTCGAATGTTTTCTGCCAACTGGAGCATTTGAACCACCCCACTTGGTCTGGAGGTAGCACATCTGCTTCTGTTTTGAATGGATTCTTCTGTAAAAATAAATTCCCAAATTGATTGTTTCTTTTGACAGAAATCTTAAATACATTGCTTCCATTCACAAAAAAACGTTACATGATTTTTTCTATTGACACGAAATCCTGAATTGACTTCTCTCATCAACAGAGTAGAGTAGACCCACCTTCGATATTTTACTTATAGACGTAATAATCTAATACTTTCATTGAATGCCCATTTTTCTATGTTGCCTAACGACCCCACCATTAGCTAGGTTATGGAGAGTACAGATGATCGGGAGATAAAAAGGGTGAGCGAGCTCGGCCTTGAACATCCTCATATATAAAAATAACCTCGAATTGATTGCTTCTATTGACAGAAAACCTCAAATAGATTATCCTGTGAAAAAATATTCTGAAATTGATTGTTTCCATCGGGAGAAATCTCAAATACATTGCTTCTATTTACAAAGGAACGTTACATGATTTCTTCTATCGACAGAAAATCCCAAATTGAATTCTCCTATCAACAGAGTCGAGTACTTCCAATATTTTGCTTATAGGCGTGATAATCTGAAACTTTTATTAAATGCTTTTTTATGTTGCTTAACTACCCCACCAACAGCTAGGTTGAAGAGAGTATGAATGAGCGGGTGATGAAGAAACAGTGAGGTGATGATAGATGGAAGGACATTTAAAAAACCCATACCTTACGCAGGATTTGCACCTGTGGCCCTGAAACCAGAAGCAGATGTGCTACCTCTAGACCAAGTAGGGTGGTTTAAAAGCTTCTGTTAGCAGAAAACGTTCAATATATATATATATATATATATATATATATATATATATATATATATATATATATATATATATATATATATGTATATATATATATATATATATATATATATATATATATATATATATATATATATATATATATATATATATATATATATACATATTGCTTCCAGTGGAATAAAACTTCGTATCACAACCTTGTTTTTTTCACAGAAACCAAAAAAAAGTACGAAAGCAATATGTGTATGTATAGTGGTCTCAGATTTGTGTACCACTCAATGTGTTGATAGTCAACATGCATGTTATTCTCAAAACATGAACAAATGGCCCAAGGTCCATTCATATGAGCGTGTCAATGATGCAACGATTCAACTTGAATCACACAATACACCAAATTATAAAATATGTTGCAATTTTATTATTTAGATCCTATTTGGATTCATTGAATTCAAATTATTCATGATGTTATTCATTATTATTTTATTTGTAAGTACACACATCAAGAACAGTACCCCTGACAAGAGTGGTTACCACCATAATGTCATTGATTTTACTGTTCCCCGATACCTTGACTGTCTGAATCCACCCCTAACTCGTATCTGTTCCGTGTCAGTTTTCCGGGGAGCAACCCTTCTATGGAAAATGGTCATTTTGGGCTCTGGGCGCTGGAAATTAGAAAGTGAATTTTGGGGGGTTGTCTACATTTCTGCACGGTTTTCAATGAGATTTCACTGTTAAAATGACCATTTTCCATGGGAGGGTTGTTCCCCAGAAAAATGACATGAAATAGGTATGGGTTAGGGGTGGATTCAGACAGTCGAGGTATCGTGGAACAGTGAAATTCCATTGAATGTCGTGCAGAAATGTAGACAACACCTGAATTTACCTTTCTAAAATACAGCGACAAGAGCACAAAATTACAATTTTTCATAGAATGTCTTTTTCCCGGAAAACGGGGCCGGAATAGATATGAGTTAGGGGTGGATTCAGACAGTCAAGGCATCGACGAACAGTGAAATCTCATTGAATACCGTGCAGAAATGTAGACAACCCCCTAAAATTTACTTTATAAATTTCAGCACCCAGAGCCGAAAATTACCATTTTCAATAGAAGGGTTGTTCCTCGGAAAACTGACATGAAAAAGTTATGAGTTAGGGGTGAATTCAGTCAGTCAAGGCATCGTGGAACTGTAAAACCTCATCGAATACCGTGCAGAAATGTAGACAACTCCTAAAATTCACTTTCTATATTCCAGCGCCCAGAGCTCAAAATGACAATTTTTCATAGAATATCTTTTTCTCGGAAAACTGACATGGAAGAGATATGAGTTGGGGGTAGATTCAGACGGTCAAGGCTTCGGGGAACAGTAAAATCTCTATGAATACGGTGCAGAAATGCAGACAACCCCTAAAATCAGCCTAAGCTTAGAGCTGGAAAAAAGTTGGGGGCTTGGATGAATTCAGGAGGTGTTCAGGACGAACTTGTACCTATATTGAAATGTCGAGAGCTTCAAAAATCCAATTAATTCCGTCATTTAAGTGAATAGAATTTGAAATCATCACGTTATAGTTAAGGGTACTTTTCTGGAGAACAGAGATGGAACATTAAAGAGGTTACCATGATCAAATCCATGTCTGTTCATGTGGTTCATACATATGGTTGGCTACGCATCAAATCCCCGAAAACCCACATCTCCGAAAACCCAAATCTCCGAAAAATGTAATGTTCGAAGTGTCGGAGATATGGGTTTTCGGAGATGTGGGTTTTCGGGGATATGGTTTTTCGAAGATATGGGTTTTCGTAGATTTGGGTTTTCGGAGATGTGGGTTTTCGAAGATTTGAGCACTCGAGTGAACAAAGTGTCAGAGAAATGGGTTTTCGGAGATTTGGTCATGGGCGTAATAGTCGATTCAGGCGCAGTCAACTGCAACCAATCAGTCTTGAGATACGATAATGACGCGCTCATTGTGTACCTGCTATTTTATCCATATAGACCTCGCTCACAATGAAATCGGCGGCAGATTCAAAGATTCGAATGGACTCGGAAATAAACCTGAAATTACCACTCAGGCTCGAAATTTGCTAGACTCGTACACCTCTAATATATATATATATATATATATATATATATATATATATATATATATATATATATATATATATATATATATATATATATATATATATATATATATATATATATATATATATATATATATATATATATATATATCATCCCGTTCTTTTCTGCGGTAACTTGTATTAATCAATTAATAGAACTCAAACAAATCATTTTTTTTGGTTCACCGACGTTATGTTTATTTCGAAACATATTTTCAAGGCTGAATTTACGATGCTCAACTGGAAGATGCTTCTTTATTTTCGTCAAATTGACTCTTTCATTTTCATTCATTATTGAATTGTCGATTCTCATTGACTGCAGATGGGGAACTGGCTATTGAGAAATTACCATGGTTTTGAAATGACATCGGAACTACTCGCATGTGTATTCACTGTTCAAGTATAGAGACTAATTTTAATATGTAAGTCACAAGATCTTGAATTAAATTCAATCCGAGACGCGTGGCCGAGTGGTATCACACTGAACAGTCATTCGGAAGACCGGGGTTCGATTCCCGCCATGGTCGACCATCCTGACAGGAGTTTTTCGTGGTTTCCATCTGTCGTTCAGGTCTATATTGGGATGGTTCCTTATCAACAGGCCACGACCGACTTCTTCCCACTATCCAGAACACCTAATGAAATAACCTTCCATCTCATCGTCCCATCATCTCATTCATCATCCACCGACGCCAATAGATCGTAGCCATCAGTATAGTGCGTCGTTAAAACCCAATATGAAAAAGAAAAGAAATTCAACATAAAGTTATTAATAAATATAAATTGAGAAAGAATGTGCACTCCATTTTTAGCGTGTTCACCACACTGTGGAAACACACTTATACGTTTGATTCAAAAGGGACCGAAAAAATCTATTCGTCGCGTAGAATCGCTGAATTTCTACGTAAATTGAAAATTATCGAGCTTGGATTATGTATTTTTTTACAATCTTCGACTACGTAGTAATGAAACTTGTCCACATAGCCTGTATATTTTCAAATCAACGAAATAAAGAAAAAAACTCTATCGACCTTGGAATGGCGTGGACTCTTATACCATATTTTGCGCGTTAATAGAATCGCTGGTTTTCCACGTAAATTAGAAATTTAAGCGCTTTCAAGTTGTAATTGGTTATAATCTACCGCGTTACGATAATAACTCTTGTCCACGTAGCCTTAATATTTTATAATTGAATAAAAACCGAAAAAAGATTGAGTATACCCCATTTTTGGTCAAGGAGGTTAAAATACTAACCTCTTTGGTTTGGCCCTCTGAAAACTATGGTAACATTTTATAAACAACGGATGTGTTCATATTATCTTCTGGGCCCGAATTCACACAAGGTCATAACTTTGATTTGGCTCAAAGTTACGAACTTCTTTCGAGATAATACCATATTTTGTCTTAATCCAAACTCATGAAGGAATATTTGATCGTCCCACCAATCCCTAGCAAGTGTCTGAGATCCTAATAGCTGTTCTTTCATCTATTGTCCAGAGAGAAGTACCTAAAAAATTGACTGGTAGGCCTAGGCCCTAGTAAGTGATCACCTCTTGACTTTGAATATCAATTTACAATGATTTTATGGCTGAATTTGACAGAAAATGTAAATTCTACCCACCAAAACACGGTAAGGATATTTTTAAATACCGCGCAATTTGATTTACGTATTTTATAAATCCGGTTGTACATCTAACCTCAACGTTTTGCTTGATCTCGACTAGGCCTAGGCCTAGCGTGTGCAACTGTCAGTGTCACCTCTGACCTAGCCTACTCTACTCTAGCCTAACCTGTCAAATAGTGTACCACTATTACTGGGCCTATATGCCTACCTAGCTGAAATGTAACTCATGATTACTAATATAACCACTAAAACACTAACACTAATTATATTTACAGTTATAATAGGCCTAGACCTATTTCCTACTAATTATATTACAATGTTCAATGCTGGGCTTTTCCTAATTCTGGATGAGGCTAGGCCGAGGCCTAATCAGGAGGGGCCTATCATTGTTAGACCTGGCAGAGTATTCAAAGATAGGCTGGATTCATTAAATGTGTCGGATGACCATCTGAATAAACGGTACAGGTTTCCAAGACATATCGTCTTGGAACTGTGCAGCATTTTGGAAAGCCATTTGACCAGACCGACGGAATTTCTTACTGCGTTGCGATTCTACGCGTCTGGAACGTTCCAGCTCGTTATGGGCGATGTAACAGGCATAAGTCAAGCCAGTTGCTCGCGAGTTTTGTGTGACATTAGCAACGCATTGGTTCAACACTCCCTCCAGTTCATATCCTTCCCTATTGAAAATGAGGCATACGTTGCCAGAGTTGAAGCAGGTACGTTGCTGAGGTTATTAGTTGCTAGTACACTGAACTGTCATACACAGACTGGGATCTGATGTTAGAGTCAAGTTGAGTTAGGTTTAGCTAACTTGAACCGAAAATCTCGTACACCGCAAGAAAAATATTTTCATGCATGATGGCTAGTATATTATTGTGAGGAGAAGAGGATAGTCTCACACTATTCAAATGCAATATCGTAGCCTCCCTATTCAATCATCATCTGAAATAATGCTTACGGTGTAGGCCTATTGGATTTTCAGTGTAGGCCTACGTTTTTCTCAATTCACCATATTTTCTGTGTATCAGTTATGCAACCCAAGGGTGGTACGGTACCCTACATGTACAGGCCTATGGTGGACCATCCTGATAGAGTTTTTTTTGGTTATCCTCTGTCATTCAGGTCAATACTGGGATGGTTCCTTGAAAGACGGCAGGAAGCTTGCTTGCTCTCCGAGTTGAGTTTTTGCATGCCGGGGACGTATGGTGCGGGGAGGGTAGTAGGCGTGTCGCTAATGTATATGCCTCGCTGTTATTTCTTTGATGGTTTTATTTGTTTGAGATTTGATAAATATATAAATTGACGGGTACAATTATTGTACATGGATTGGATTGTTTTATTGCAATCAATCACTTATTCTCTGATTAGGCTACAAAGGAGAATCACAAAAGTAGCCCATCAGAAAATACTGATGATTAACACATACATGAGACATTCAACATAGGCCTACATAGTAATTTAATCACACTATCGAGTGATTTAATAATTTAAATATTACTTGCTTTCTTTACTTTTTGATTGTGAACACTTTGTTTTATTATCCAATCTTATGTCATTTTTTGTAACCATGTATGTAGGCCTATGTAAAAAAAATAGCATTCAGTGCTTGAATAAATATCTACTATACTACTACTACACTGATTGTTGTAGAGTACGACAAAGTCTTATGAAAAATTGAAGATTTCAGTCTAGGCATTTCCGAATTCAATTATTGGATGAGCGATGTCACTCTCATGCATATTGAGGCAGTAATTGCAAATACGCTACCAAACTTTCACAATCAGTTGTCACATGATGAGAAAAATACAATTTTGTGTGTAGATCGCTCTTCTTACATGCAACAAACACATAGTTTATCATGTTGAGTATTCCTAGTTTTTAGTGACAATGAGTTGCAAGTGAGTCATGACAAAATGAAATGATACATTCAACCATACTGATTGATTGATTATTGCTTGTTAAATGCCCAACCAACAGATTATTGTTGTCGATTTTTTTATTCCATGGAGCCAAGACTTCATTTCACTTGACGAACAAAATCGGGCTTCGTTTTTATGTTCTCTTTTGTACGTGGGAATGTGGTATACATATAAGAGAGTGTATAACCAATCAAAACTTTTTCCAAACGTTGGTGTAATTACAGAATTAAAGCGGACTATTAAAATAAACCGGACAAAATATGTTGAATTAATTTTTGATTAGTTCATAATCAACCAAGTTTGATGGGTCTGCATTAGTTGATTGAAATTATCATATTCATTTGACAGAAGTAGTTCTTCTCATTTTTCGATGGCCTTGAGAATAAAGTCAAAATATTTATTAAACTCGAAGATTACAGTGTAATCAGACATGGGAAAAATACTCTGAAGCAGGGTTTCCAGTAGGCCCACCAATTTTTTCTTGTTGTTCGACACAATTTTCCCAACGGACAATCACAAGCCAGTATTCACCTAAAAACATGCCGGTTTACGACATCGTTTCGGTCCCGTGATTATTGACTCAACTTCCAACTTTTGTCGTCCGAAATTATGATCACCGTAAGTTACACTGCGATTGCAATCCATCTGGC
The DNA here is from genome assembly GCA_964007535.1 of Brachyptera risi. NCBI lineage: Eukaryota > Metazoa > Arthropoda > Insecta > Plecoptera > Taeniopterygidae > Brachyptera > Brachyptera risi. The sequence goes on along the minus strand of OZ023335.1, from coordinate 2,840,332 downwards.
TCCGGTTGTTTGGATTTATATTGCAACCAAAAAAACCAAAAAAAGAATCGATTCACAAAAATATCGATCCACATATCCTAACTGCAATTTCAAACATCACCACACTTTTAGAATCACGCTCTTAGATTTTGTATCCAGAATTGCTATGCCATTTGAAGTAGAATTATTTATTCAGATGGTACAGGACAATCTCCGTGTTTGTATAATTACAACGGCGCGACCTGAGAAAAGTGTGTCAATTTGTATTCTTGGGGTAATAAGATCGCCCTTGTGGTGCCCCGTCCAAACGATCCTATCTTTCATTCATCCACGGCCTTAATTGGGTCACAAAGATTTTGTATCAAGTTTCGATGTTATTTAAAAAATATATATTGTATTGTGACAGCTCAATTTCTCACATTCAAAGAAGCCGCGAGTCGAGGTAATGACGGCTATGACTACGACGTCACGAAAACGTTACGACACAGCCAAGTGGAAATAGGCATGACAAAAATCGTACCGATATCGTGTTGGACGACAAAACAGAATCGGAACTGGAAACCCGGTCAACTTCAAGTATCTGAAAACTACATACAGATAATTGAATTTTGAGTAGGCCTATTTCAGATACAAGATACATTTAAAAAATGTATTTAAAATTTACAAAATACGAGATAGTGTCTCAAGTTTTCTATACAGTATTGGGTTTTAACGGCAAACTGTAATGATAGCCAAGATCTATTGGCGTCGGATGGATGATTAATGAGATGAAGGTTTCTTGAGTAATGGGAAGGATAGTGGGAAGGAAGCAGTCGTGGCCTATATTGTGGGAACCATCCCAGCATTAGCCTGGACTACAGAGGGAAATCATGAAAACCCCTGTAAAGGTGGAAGGTGGCAGGGATCGAACCGGGTCCTAAATTCCCCTCGCCTCCCGCAACACATGAAGAGTGAATATGTGAAGAGATAATGACAGATCGAAGGGTTGTAATATCACAATCATAAGTTCCTTTGTTAACAATCTGCATTTATCATACTTTGAACATTCTTCAATTTGAACTTTACCACCTCTTTTGTATTCACATGTATTCACCGTATTTGTAAATTGACAATGTGTATGTAAAATTGTAAATAAAATATAACAAGCGAATTTCCTTTACCGATCTATATTTCTGCCTCGCACGTAAAGTTGACATTCCATTTTCACTCGACTGTTCTCACTGTTTGTTACTACGTGTGAATGTATAATATTTACTATAACATGAAATCGTGAAGTGTTTTGACATTACTTTACCGTTTAGTTATTATTTACACTCGAGACATTACCTAGTTGTAGTTGCTTTTTTTTCAAATATGAAATCAAACGACAGTTCATGTTTTGATATAATCCGTGTATGCCTATAATGTATAATCCATGTATGGGGTGGTGAGATCGCCCTTGTGGTGCCCCGATCAAACAATCCTACCTTCAATTGGGAAACAATAATTTTGCATCAAGTTTCGATGTTGATAAAAAAAATATATACGCCTAATCCAATTGAATAATTTACTTTTTACATATTCTATTCATAATCTGTTGTTTCGGCGCCGAAGAAGAGAAAACGGACAGATGACGATGCATTCGACCGTGCAACGGGAAAATGTCAGAATATGGAGGAGGCAAAAATGACTTCAATTCAAAATGATGAATTGCTCTCTCAATACGAAAGCAGGGGCCTCATTAAAAATGGATGAAACTCTTGTTCTGATTGCTGAAGCAAAAGCGGCCAAATACCTGAAATAATAACATACCAAAACACATTCATGAAAAAATATAGGCCTAGATCAATACAAGGTATTCAGATGAAGATTCATTTACACGCATTAAATAACCAACTGATTGATATTTATTCCCTTCACAAATAATGAATGATATAATTTTAAGCCTATAGATTATTGAAGAAAAAATGTACGGCAGTGCACTGTGGTGTGTTGCTCTTCGTGTTGCTCTTCTTCTCTTCTTTCCGGAGGATTGGTAGCAGCAGTCAAGGTTCATTTGCATACATAGAATCTCCTAAAAAACACAAACAATGTTATAAACTATTCAAAACTGGAATTGAAATGGTATTTCAGTAGGCATACTGAAATTGAATTGAACTAATATTAAATTCAACTGGACCTCGATTAAATTGAATAAAATGTGATAATATTCGGCCCATTACTTTCAAATCTATCAACCGGTAGTTGAGGTAAATATTTATTCAAACACAAATGAATTGTCAACTTGAATACACACAATCGACCATTCTGTCCAAGGTCTTTGTTTTACGCTTGGACGTAGGAATTACGTAATTCCATGACTCCTTAGGCCTACTATTGGACTATGATCAATTTCTTCCTCTTCTCTGATGAGACTTGATAGAATATTGTGAATATTTGACAGTATAAGAAAACTAGATAATATTAAATATTGATAATATTGATGATTTTTTTATTCCTCAAAAGACCGGTTACTACATGTAATTTAATTTGCTCCCCTACAACATATTCTCACTGGATGCTCAAATACTTTTGAGAATTTTGTAGGCCTATGAAGTGTGATTTGATGTGTAATAAAATAAAAATAAGCATTGAAATTATTGTGTGTGGCTATTTGTACCCTCGTAGCTGTTGGTGGGGTTGTTCAACAGAATCAAAATGAAATAAATAAATAGGGGGCGTGTCAGTGAATTTAGTGCTACAAGAATATTCTACAGTCCGTATTCTTGAGCCGGTATAGTTTTAAGGTACCTTATAGTAGACCGTTGCTAGCATATTGTTGACTTTTACTGGTATATCATTTATGAGCCATGCCAGTAGTAAGGTCTACTGCAGTTGAGAGAATCGCCTACCGGTATTGATAACGTTACTACATGAATTCCTGTTATATTTAGTGTGATATTAATATTAATAGTGATTATTAATATCCACAGTAAAAATAGAATTAAAAAAATGGATATTATCAAATTATCTTATATTTCATGAGAAATAAGACTATTTCATTTTACAGTGTATATTCCAGATAACTGAAAATATTCCATGATTTCAAAATGTGGATTCTTGTCACTAGGCCCTATGATTATTTTTTCATTAAAATTGATATTTTCATCATTATTATCAAAATGTACGTGCGTAAGTGTTCAGACTTGATATACTTATTTGTAATTTGTTTTTCTTATGTATAAAATGTTAGTAGACCTGCAGACAAGTCAACTTTTTGTGACTTTGCGGGTCTACGAAATTGTACTGAAATCTTTGTGAGAACACGAATAAAAAAATGAAAAAAAAATTTCAATGTCAAGAGTAGGCTTACAAACCTTTGTCTCTACTCATACGTCTGTGGCAAGTTGTCTCGGATGTCATCCACGGGAGTCTGTCATTCCATGAAGAAATGATCAACGCAACCTCAATCGCCCTCCCAACTCATGCTCTTCCGTGCTGTTCGCGGCAAAGCGTTCAAACGAATCCAAGCTTCCATCTGTATATGTAGATACAATGAATATTGATGAATATTTTAATATTTAATCTGACAGAGATTAAGTAATGAGCTCAAGGTCGACACTACACAATTCACGATTCCTCTCTTACACCACAGTTTTGTTTGGTCAAGTAGGCTAGGTCTCGGCATTGAATTTGTTACCTTACATAATCAATGGTCTCGGGCAAGATGAATCGAGAACTAGGCCTAGCCCCTATGTTTATACAATATTTATGGTCCAGGCCTACATGTATGTAACTCCAAATGAGGTACTTCTGGCTGTGAAAATATAGGGTGTGCCTAGGTCATGTATTTACTAGGTCCGAGTACCGAAATCAAACTGGCGCCCAGCGCCCGACCAAAATCTAGCGCCCGAACTATACGAAGTGAGCATCGTAAAACGGATATGTAAGGACAGCCAACTATGAGAACGAAAAAGAAGCTAGAGGTTTATTTACCCCGTGAAAACTACCCCTTGATGAAAATAAAACCTGGGAATATTCCCCGAAGCCTTGACTGTCTGAATCCACCCCTAACTCATATCTGTTCCAGCCCCGTTTTCCGGGAAAAATACATTATATGAAAAATGGTCATTTTAAGCTCTGGGCGCTGGAATTTGAAAAGTGAATTTTAGGGGGTTGTTTACATTTCTGCACGGTATTCAATGAGATTTTACTGTTTCCCTAAGCCTAGACTGTCTGAATCCACCCCTAACTCATATCTGTTCAAGTCCCGTTTTCTGGGAAAAAGACATTCTATGAAAAATGGTCATTTTGGGCTTTGGGCGCTGGAATTTGAAAAGTTAAATTTAGGGGGTTGTTTACATTTCTGCACGGTATTCAATGAGATTTTACTGTTCCCCGAAGCCTTGACTGTCTGAATCCACCCCTAACTCATATCTGTTCCATGTTAGTTTTCCGGGGAAAAGACATTCTATGAAAAATGGTCATTTTGAGCTCTGGGCGCTGGAATTTCATCGGGAAAAAGAAAAAACGTAGAATATATAATAACACAAAAACAATAAACAGTGCCTTCTTGTTTTTACATTCAGAGACAGAAAGAAAACCTCCGAGCGCAGTTATTCAATTGTAAGATACGACACGAGGTAAGCTGCTGGTTTTGACGCTAGAGGTCAGCTGATGCCTTGGCCACACACAAGTGTTGGGCTCACGTGTTGGGTGTTTGTGTCAAGTGAATCTCACCAATGAGGAAGAGAAATATATCAAGGAGATAGTAGTAGTAGAATATAGAAGAGAATAATAGAAAGGAAAATATGAATTTATAAATTCTAAAGAGAGAAATTATACAAGAATTCGAAAATGTGGTAGTGCAGAGGCCTGTGCTGAGAGAGTGTATTTGCGAGTTTTAAATTGATTGCTAATTGGAAGGCGTATTTAATTTAATTAAAATTGTTCTTATTTCAAGTTTTATTATTCAGTGAATCTCATTGAACACCGAGCAGAAATATGAACGACCCCCTAGAATTCACTTTTCAAATTCCAGCGCCCAAAGCGCAAAATGACCATTTTTCATAGAATGTCTTTTTCCCGGAAAACTAACACGGAACAGATATGAGTTAGGGGTGGATTCAGACAGTCAAGGCTACGGGGAACAGAAAAATCTCATTGAATACCGTGCAGAAATGTAAACAACCCCCTAAAATTCACTTTTCAAATTCCAGCGCCCAGAGCCCAAAATGACCATTTTTCATAGAATGTCTTTTTCCCGGAAAACGGGACTGGAACAGATATGAGTTGGGGGTGGATTCAGACAGTCAAGGCTTCGGGGAACAGTAAAATCTCATTGAATACCGTGCAGAAATGTAAACAACCCCCTAAAATTCACTTTTCAAATTCCAGCGCCCAGAGCTTAAAATGACCATTTTTCATATAATGTATTTTTCCCGGAAAACGGGGCTGGAACAGATATGAGTTAGGGGTGGATTCAGACAGTCAAGGCTTCGGGGAACAGTAAAATCTCATTGAATACCTTGCAGAAATGTACACAACCCCCTAAAATTCACTTTTCATATTCCAGGGCCCAAAGCGCAAAATTACCATTTTTCATAGAATGTCTTTTTCCCGGAAAACTAACATGGAACAGATATGAGTAAGGGGTGGATTCAGACAGTCAAGGCTTCGGGGAACAGTAAAATCCTATCGAATACCGTGCAGAAATGTAAACAACCCCCTAAAATTCACTTCTCCAATTCCAGCGCCCAGAGCCCAAAATGACCATTGTTCATAGAAGGGTTGTTCCCCGGAAAACGGGGCTGGAACAGATATGAGTTTTCCCGGAATTCAAACAGGATTCAGACAGTCGATGCATCGGAATTCAGGAGGTGTTCAGGAACACACTCATACCTATCATAAAATGTCGAGAGCTTCAAAAATATAATGAATTCCTCATTTGAGTGAATAGAATTTTAAATCACCACGTCATAGTTAAGGGGACTTTTCTGGAGAACAGAGATGGAACATTTAAGAAGTTACCATCATTAAATCCATGTCTGTTCATTTGGTTCATACATATGGTTTATATACTCTTTTTTCAACATCAGAAACAGATTAAAATCGGGTTTAATTCTGTTGAAGGGTTATTCTGTAACATCATTAATGGATTAGGCCTTCGCGATAATAGGGATAATAGATGTAAAAGGGTCAACTCATTGTGTTGATGTCATCAATTAAATAGCGTATTTTGCTGAAATTGGTATCAGTTCAGCATTTTTCGAAGCTAGCTTCATACTCCTAACATGACCTTGAGTTTGGACGCTGCCTATGATTCTGGGCGCTACTTTCTGGGCGCTGTTTTGGCGCACATGGTCCGAGTCTAGTTATTCATTGTCTCAGGTAGCCTATAAGCATTTAGTTGGAATGGTAGTAGTAGTAGTAGTGTTTATTCCTTTAACCCTTTTTCGAGGAAATCACAACCTACAAGGGTATGGGCCCAAGTCTGGGCCTAGGCCTATAACCTCTAAACAATTAATCAACTGTGAAAAATCATCAGATTCAATCTCTCGACTTATGCTTGCCTGATTGCAATTGTCAAAAAATACGACTAAACAGAACGTAAATTCATTTCTTACCTCAAAATTGAAAAATACAATCCCAATGTCGAAAGTGTCATCTGTCATCACACGGTTTTGAAGACCTCTCAAAGACAAAGCTGAACGAAGGTAGCTCATAACTCGAGCGTTCGATGAGTTCGATTATGACAAAAAGCAGTCAAAATTCAATACCAACTTCTAAATGTTATTGGTTTTGTAAGGTTGTCGGAAATCGGTCACTTGTAAAACGCCCACAAAAGTGGCCGATAGAGTTATCCAGCAGAAAGGTGTCTGGAGGATTTGTCGGCATATTGTGCATCGGCCCTAACACGCTTATATGAATGGACTTTAGGCCATTTGTTCATGCTTTGAAAATAATATGCATGTTGACTATCAACACCATTTGTGGTACACTATACATACATACAAACTAAACATACAAATACATTATACATACAAATATTGCTTTCGCATTTTTTTTTAGGTTTCTGTACACAATGCAAGGTTGTAATACAAGGTTTTATTTCTCTAGAAGTAATATATATATATATATATATATATATATATATATATATATATATATATATATATATAATATATATATATATATATATATATATATATATATATATATATATATATATATATATATATACATATATATATTGAAGGCTTTCTGCCAACAGAAGCATTTTAACCGTCCTCCTTGGTCTAGACTCTAGAGGTAGCGCATCTGCTTCTGGTTCCAAGGCCGCATGTTCAAATCCTGAGTAAAGTGTGTTTTATTTTTAAATGTTCTTTCATCTATCATCAGCTCACTGTTTTTCATCTCCCGCTCATTTGTACCCTCCATAACCTAGCTAATAGTGGGGTCGTTAAGTATAACATAGAAAAATAAGCATTTAATGAAAGTATTAGATTATTACGCCTATAAGTAAAATATCAAAGGTGGGCCTACTCTACTCTGTTGATGAGAAAAGTTAATTCAGGATTCTATGTCAATAGAAGAAATCTTGTAACGATTTTTTGTAAATAGAAGCAATGTATTTAAGATTTCTGTCAGAAGAAACAATCAATTTAGAAATTTATTTTTACAGAAGAATCCATTTAAGGTTTTCTGTCAATAGAAACAATCAATTTAAGGTTCAATTTTCTATATGAGGGCGTCCAAGGGTGAGCTCGCTCACCCTTGTTTATTTATTCCCTCTCTCTATTTCCATATACCATGCTTTCCATGATATAATCAATTACCGTCTCAAAGATCCCATCCTAGCCATATCTTGCAGTCTTTTGCTTTTTTTTCTTCTCGAACCAGCGAACAAATTAGATTTGTCATTAAAATGTTCATTGATGCGAGCTTTTTCACTCTCAAATACTGGTCTCATAATTATAAGAGTTATTATAAGTTATTAATTATAATTTTTTTAAAAGTATTGATTATAATTGATCATCAGTTATTCATTGAAAAATCATTGGTAATCATTGTAATCATTGAAAAAACTCATGTAATTCATGAGCAAATTTCAGAATCCAAAATCTGTATAGTGTGTGAACTCATCTTATTATCTTATCTCATTATATTATCTCATCTTATCCCTTAGATATTTGTTATTTGTTACCAGCACCAAATCAGACCTGATTGTCTAATTGAATAATAAGAATATAGGTCTACATAATATATGAGAATAAGTAGGCTTATATAGTGAACAAGTTAATTTTCATATAACTACAGCTAATTAAAGTGGCACCAAGGATAACCGATTATCAAAAGATAATGTTGATCGATTTCTTTGAAAAACATGTAAAATTATGTCGGGGACGGCTCGATAGCGCCTATACTAAGAAAGTACGGGATAAAGAGTTAGACCCAAACAAACCTGAAGCCGCAACTGTCATCTCAGACGCAGGTGACGGTAACGCGTATACAGAGGAGGGGCACGGAGGCGTCGGAGAGTACCGAGGCCTATCACCAAAAAGTTGCTGTATGCAGGACGCCAGGGAAACAAGTACTAGTTTCAGACAAAATTGGACCATTATGATATATTCAATCATTTGTTCATAGCCATTCCAAACAATTGGAATGCTGCTTGGGTGAATTCAGTAAGTGTCGAAAGAACGAAGTGTCCGATATGGTCCAAGTGTGAACTATTTCTCCGAGTATCACAATTCACAACCCTTTATGCTAAATATCTTACTAAACAATGAAAATTCTTCAGAGTAACAACTAATTTCACCCATATTGTGAATAATTTCATCATCTTGCTCATCATAATGAATATTCTGAATGAACTCCGTGTTCGATAACACGCGTGTTGATTTCGATCACAACCTGGCTCCAGATTTGCTTAGCGTTACCATATGGTCACACCCTGTATCTCCCGAACGGGACGAACAAATCAAAAAGTGAAAAATTACTTTCTTCTCATCAGTAAATTGATATGGAATTGAGGGGAAAATTGTGAAGATGGAACTTTCATCATGCAGGAATGAAAGGGTTACTAAATGAAAATATTATGAATAATTCAATATATGAAATGATAATTTTATTTTTTTTTTTATTTTACAAAAATTACACATAAATTACAAAAACGACATTCACGTGGCATTTCCACAAAGCCCCATAAGGGCTTAACTGTGGCGTTCTAACAGATTTAATTGAATGAAAAGAAATGTCTTCCTTCGTACAAATTAATGAATTATGTGAATCATAATGATGAAAGAAGAAATAATAGAAGAAATTCTTCATAATGAAGAAATATATAATAATAATTGGAATATTATATAATAATATAGATTATGAAAAATGAAAATACTGAAAGGAATTCCTGAGGTTGATCACTCAGGGGAAATTCCTAGCATAAGTCAGACAGGGAAATCCTGCAAGGGACTCTCCATCAATCATCATGAATCTAGAATCTTCTACTCATGAGTCTAGAATCTTCTACTCATGAATCTAGTATATAAAGACCAGGAAGGCAACCTGCAAGGGAGTTGCCAGTTGACAGTCATCATGTGAACATCACACTTCATTGGGACAGTTAGAGGTCTCGATTCACATTCATGTATTCTATTCATCAGTGTAAATAAATATCTAGTCAAATTAATGCAGTGCTACTTTTAGTGTCAGTGACAATCTAACCTCGCACCTTCATCACATACTTCCACAATACAATAATAATGAAAATGAACTGGTAGGAGTTGTCTAATTAGTAGTCTAATTCATTCTAGACATTGATTCTCCACCGAACATTGAGCTGACTGACTCTGAAGTGTGCATTGCGCACCTTATCGGCAGAGTCTTGATTAGAGGAAACCTGACGTTGTTGAGTTTGGGATACGCATCATCACATTTCATCATTCTGCTTCAAATCTGATAGGACATATGATTTTATGCTCGACTGCAGAATTAACGCATCCTGTATTTAAAAATCTAGAATCTATTGGAAAGCAAACAATAGGTCCATACCCTACAAACACTGGCATGCCTGAGGCATATGCATAAAATCTGCCAGTGAGGCAAGGATTAGGCGTCTCCACTACGCAAGCTTGAAGCAAGCCTTAGGCATGCTTTACAGACGTGCTCCATGATCGTGCCTGCCTAGAACATGCCCAGGGCATTCCCGTAGTAAACATACAGCAATCTTGTCTTTCTCACGATCAGACATGCTCGTAATATGCCTCCCAGGCATGCCTGAAATTTGCCTCCCAGGCTCGCCTGAAACATGTCTCTCTGGCTTGCTTTGAGCCTTTGAGACAGCTGCCTCGGTGGCTGATGAACCCCGACTTCATTATCTCTGAATTTGTATTTCACTTCGCACACCGACTACTCTTCTTAGTGAGGAAATCACTTCATTAACTTGAAACTAATTCTATGTAGACGTCATTTTGTACTCCATATTGATAATGATTAATTTCCGAAATATGAGTGAAACAACTGAAAACCAACTGAAAAATTTGTTCATCAGCAAAGATATTATGCATATTGCATACCATTATCACCTTATTCATATTGGGATTTAACGACACACTATATATTGATGGCTACGATCTATTGGCGTGGGTGAATGATGAATGAGATGATGGGATGATGGTATGAAAGGTTATTTTATTAGGAGTTTTGAATGGTGGGAAGGAGTCGGTCGTGGCCTGTTGTCAAGGAACCATCCCAGTATCAACCTGAACGACAGAGGGGGTACCACGAAAAACCCCTATGAGGATGACCGAGACGCGTGGCCGAGTGGCAACACACTGAATCGTCATTCGGGAGACCAGGGTTCGGTTCCCGCCATGGTCGACCATTATTACCATTATTATTACCATTAGTTTTAGGGTCAACTCAATTCCATGACTCTTTTATTTGATCTATTTTCATTTTATGTCAAGTTTTAATTTAGTCAGCTTTAATTAGTCATGATTATAGAGAATAAATCGGACACTGTGTTTGAATAAAATCAAATAAAGGCGTTTTGTCGACGGGTACATTTAAAAACCCTTCAACCAATCAGAACACTTGATGACGTCAGGGCACGCGCTCCACCACCCGCAAGTCTCAACACGCACATGCAACGATTGCAACCGTTTCAGACAAGACAAGTAAACAATGAATTTTCCAGCTCCCAAATTCCAAAAAATTAATTCCGTGTGTATTCATCGCCATCACTGCTACATGGGCCCAATCAAATAAGGTGAGTGTTCATCGATTTCAGTGGGCCTAAGCTCACGTAAATTGGGTAAGGTCTCATTAATGTTATTGGAGTCCCAACAACCTAATAATTGGGCCTAGGCCCTAGTTATTCAGTAAATGCAAAAGTCTCTATTCTAGCCCCAGTTCTGAATACGTTTTTATTAGTTCTTTGTTGAATTAGGGTTAGGAATAGTGAAGGAAAATTCAATTTCAAGTTGTGCGACTCCACTTTACAGGTTATGTTAGGCCTAGGCATTGATTTTGTCAAGTGTTTGGTTATATCTTTTAGGGTTTTGAATAATGGTTAGATAGAGTTAGGTTTGTGTCAAATGAACGATCGAATGAGCCGGTAGGTGAGGGTTATGCAGGACCTAGTTTGATCTAATCCAAAATTTGAATTCCTATTCAAATAAAGTCCACGCACATTTAACCGCTGACTTTTTTATGGACTAGGGCCTATGCATGGAGTGTGTATGCCCATTGACTCCTAGTCTTAGTGCGTTCAATCTTAGAGTAATGAAGTTTTTTATAAGTTTTCATTACCGTACTCTATGGTATAATGTCGGTAAGCAATAAGTCGCTTCAGGATGTTTTTAAATACTTTTTCAATCTCTATATTATGTGTCCACATCCATGTAACTGTTTGAATAAGAACCATTTGGAAGTTGAGTAGGTCCATAGGTCTACATCTTTTTGCTCCTGACATTATCCTGTGGGCCTATCTATAACTAATCATTATAACCAGTCGTTGTCATCCATATTTTCAGGTAAAACTTTTTGCCAGATATGGATTGAGTACCATCGTGGATTGAAGGACGTGGGGGACTGTTCGAAGAATGATAAATTCACACATCGACTGACTATTACTCAATCAGCGCACTGCCAGGGCATGAGAATGGTTGATTGTATTCACTACCCATGTCATGCGGTACGTTTAACGACTCTTTGCCTACTACATTACTTGGTATTATTCATGATGTACGTAGAAGGGAGACTTTGGTTGTTTTTTAATGTGTGGCTCATGGATTTATTTTTGTACCATAAATATTATTATATACTATATCGGACAAGCCAAGTTGTCAAGTTGTTTGCAATATCAATAATAATAATAAGTCTTTATTTCTTTAAAAATGTCACAACACAGTTAGGTATACATAGTTACAAACATAGTTGGCATTTTAAAAAAATGGCGAGGTTCGGTGGGATGCTGCCGCTCTTCAAACTAACCATGATTAATAATGTAGAGAATAAGATATAAAATGATAGAATAGTTGTAATAAGAAAACACTCAGAATATCTTGGAATGAGTAAATATAGAGATCATTCATTTTTAAAACTAAGAAAGTGAAGCTATAGAATTTGAACACTGACAACTAATGACATGATTAAATAACTCATAGTGAACAATCTTTTCATATGAATTGAAACTTTGAAATGTATATTGGATAATGGGCCTAATACATTCTAGATTTTAACTTGTAAGCGTTAAAAATATCAATTACTTGGGTTTAATTCAACTTTCTCATAGGCCCTACCATATAAACAATAATACTATATTGTAGGCCAATATATATATATATATATATATATATATATATATATATATATATATATATATATATATATATATATCTTAAACCCAGATAATCGATTAAATTGGGCCAGGGGTTGTTTCCACCAGTTTTTCTAGGGCAAACTTCTCATATCAATCGGTTCCTGCCAGTTCCAACTTCTTCCTCCTCTTCTTCACCACTGCTAGGCCTATCCTCTATTTCTTCTTCTCTTCCTACGAGTTCCCTCCATCGTTCTCTATTCTCCCACATAAAATCACAATGAAACAAGTCTTCAGTTGAATCTAAGTATTTATAATCAAAATATACATATTAATAACAATATTGAAAATAACACGAAAGTGAGTATTTGTGGGTTTAATTTTGGGCTCGAGTATGATATTTTTTTCCTGTTGGTTCAGCAACAACTTCTAATATTCTAATGTAAATAAACCCAATGACCTAATTTCTCTCATATGTACTGGCAATTTGTTCCATAGTTCAGGGCCTATTATAGTAAAGGATGATCCTGACTTGGTTGTGTGATGGGTGTAGGCCTATGCTAGCCCTTGATTCTTGTTCAACCTAGTGCTGTGACTGTGCAAGTCATTTGTAAATGTGAGTTTATTATAGAGATATAAAGGAGATTTATGATTTATTATCTCGTATATTCTTACGATAATTGTAATATTCTTACATACTTTCTCTCTCTCTCTCTCTCTCTCTCTCTCTTCTCTCTCTCTCTCTCTCTCTCTCTCTCTCTCTCTCTCTCTCTCTCTCTCTCTCTCTCTCCACTGAACATGTGTCTACTTACATTGCACATTTATTCTGGCTATACTCATTCAACTGAGTTGCATGTTTTGCTCTAGAATTTATGTGTAAAAGATCCTTTCAATATTGCATTGTAAGCTAGCTCATGGTTGATGACGTTGTTAATTTTGTTTCAGGGTAATTTTCTTATTTCTTGTTTTCTCAATAAAAACAGAACATACCTGTTCTAATGTTATAAAATGTTATGAAAGTAGTATACATTTGTGGGCTCTAGATTGCTCACAGTGAGACCAACAGATACATCAATGCTAGCTTGACCTACCGGTACCTTCATTTGTTTTGCAGAAGAAGTTCGTTCATCTTCTGTGTCGGTCATGAATAGTGACGTTGAACATGAGATGCAAGAATACTTCCAACACTCATTCCGACGCTTGAAGATGGAACATAAAAGGCTACGGATTCAAGTAGGATCTACTAGACTATGGCAGTGTGATGATGTTTCTCAAAAAAAAGCTGTAACAATTTCGTTCACTTCATTTGTTATTGAAAGTGCAATGAAAATGAACGTGCCGATACCGAGCGATTCCCTACTCTCCGGATTTACAAAGAACTTGAAAAATGTTTAAATTGACAGCCCACTGAGTTACCCAAGTTTCTCAACAATATTTGAAATGATAGGCCTACAATCAATGTTGTGAGTTAACATGGATCTTCAGTTGTCTGGCCTACACGTTCAGTGCACGTCTCAGTATTACCCATCTTTCTGGGTACCGTATCAAGATTGATTAGTGTTGCAGTGGGCCTACTTACCCAACTTTTTGAGTAGGTGATCTACAGTTGTGTTATTCGTTTGAATCTATAATGCATCACCTTGATCTTGCCACTAGGGTCTATTCATTATGAATTGAAATGGAGAATCAAGGTTGACAACACACATTGTAAAAACTTGCCACAAATGTTTTCTCAATTTGATGCATTCTTTCTAACCATTTCTTAGCTTATCGCAGTAAACATTTAGTTGCTGATTTATATCTGTATCTAGTAGGTCTATCTACAAGTTGTTACAGTATCACAGTTATTCGCATACCGAGCAGGTCAACCTTGCTCCACTGTGTGGTATTCGGCTGTTCTTGGCCAGACTTCGTTCGTCCTTGGTTACAAGTAGATTAAGCAGACATTTGAATAAGTGTTCTGTCAACTGCACTCGTAGCGTGGTGGAAAGGCATTTGCTTCCAGTGCGAGGGGGCACGGTTTCGATTCCCATCCCACTCTACTTTTTTTTTTCAAACATAATATAACAATTTTTAACCATAGGTCGATGGTAGGTGAGTTTTTGTCATCATAATTGGTTGAAATTGTTTTCATTGAAATGACTTTTTCTTCGAGTTCAACCGCACAACCACCAGACGAACTCAGCCAAGTACGTCCGAATGCCTCACATCGGAGCAGGCTTAATGGACCCACTGCTGTAGTTCTCGCATATAATGCCATTATATCTCACAATAGGCTTGTAGGCCTAAGTCTACGGACCTGGCAAAACTTTTCAGATTCTATGTACCATACGTAGGCCTATTATTCTTCACCAAATAGGCCTATAATTAGAGGCATGAAATTATAGCATTAATTATTGGATGAGCAAAGCGAAGACTCAATTTCACCACACCCGAAAAAAAGTACATTTTTTGCGCTCTACAGGTCAAACAAAAATTCAAAATCAGTTGAAACTTGTCACACACAAGTGTCCTTATCTAACTCGATACTGTATAGTTTTGAGGCGCAATCGGTTGAACCACTTCTGAGAAACATCATTTCAAAATTTCCAAAAATCTCATAAGAATAACTCGGAGGAAAAAATTCGTGAAAAATATTTTCTTCGAGAGAATTCAAATTCTCATGAAATTTCAATATTATAATTATACACCCTATTCCGAAATTTCAGTCCAATCCGATCAGCCGTTTTGATGTAAAAAAATATTTAATCTATTCATTTTTAATCACTCAGGGCTATTAAGAAACCAATTGAATCCAATCAACAGGTGTCACTATCAATTGTAAACGATTAAAACAAAGCCTTCTTCATTAATTATTATCATGTAAATTGATTGAGAAATATGATGGCAGTGACATAATTGTTTGGATCTCAAGGTGTATCTATAAATAATCAATCGGAAGATATAAGTTGAAATAAGTAGCTCATCCAACAACGCGGAAACACATAACGCGTTTGGCTAGTTTAGTTTCGTAGCATTAGTTTAGGTTTTCGAAGATTTGGTGTGCTGCCCCGTAAAAGTGACACAGTTTATGTCAGCATTGTCAAATAGGCCACAGACATTTAATTTGATGTGTTATAACCTAACCTAACACTACACACTCGAAGCTGAGCTAGGCCCCATCCCATTGTCCAACCAATCATGGGCCTAGAAAGGCTTGGTTGGTTTTTGGTGGTTTGTTATGAACAGTATAAGAGTAGTTTCACTGCCGCTTGTCTTAGAGTCATCGCCTAGTGGTAAATACCGGGCCAATTTATCGAATTCATGATTCAGATGTTGGGGTCATGTTAGGTTGTGATAGGCCTTAGACCTAGATGATGGTTTGAGCTTTCGACACAAACCTCACCCTAGCTAATCATGACCGCCATTAAAGAGTAAAAATCTTGAAAGCCTATGAAACATTACCCTATTCTTCAGGCCTACCTCTCACCATAGAGTAATGATAATGAGTAGGGCCCACCATGGAGGAATAGATTGAAGGCTGTGGATAATCATACAGTCATCCGTATTATTACACATAAATAGATTGTAGGCCCTACGGTCAGCGTTGTATTGTATTGTATTGTATTTTATTTCAATCGTTAGACATATACATGTTATACATATAGATATCGTCATTTTTAAAGTATAATTATGATTAGTGACTAAATTAAATAGTTGAATAATGGAGGGCAGGAGTTAAATTACAAGTGATTAGCGGTATGCCTATATGCCTAATTCATGATGAAAAGAACTCTTCAAGAGAGTAGAAGGGATTTTGGATTAGAAAGGCTTTGAGACTGGATAGGAAAGTAGAAAGCTTGGTTGAATTTGTGATGTGAAGGGGTAGTTTATTGTAGATGGTGGTGCAAAGGTGAAGTGGGCTATGAGTGAAAAGGGTGCGATTATGGGTTAAGGTGCGGATGGCGCTGCTGTTTCTGGTTGAGTGGTTATGGATGATTGCATTTGTGAGGAAGAGGTTGGGGTGGTTTCGAGCAAATGTGCTAGCGATTTGGATGAGTGTACAGGTGAGTGTTAGGATTTTGAGTTTAGTGAAGTGAGGTTTGCAGGCTCTCTGTCGGGAGATGCCGGCCATCACGCGGATAGCCTGTTTTTGAATGATAAATATTCGTTTTGCTTGTGGAGAAGTTCCCCAGAAGAGAAGGCCGTAAGAGAGGTGGGAGTGGAGATGGGCATGGTAGACAAGCTTCAGGGAGTGGGGGCTGACGATGGGCTTGAGTCTGCGAAGGAGGAAGTTACCACTTTTAATTTTATTGAGGGTGTGATGTATGTGGATGGACCAGTCTAAGGAAGGGGTGATGTGGATCCCTAGGAACTTGGTGGAATGGGTGCTGGGAATGATTTTGTTGTCGACTCTGATGAGGAAAGAGAAAGAGGGAGGGTTTGATTTAGTATGGAAGTGTATATAGACTGTTTTGGTAGGTTGGAGAGCAAGTTTGTTATTGAGGCAGTAGCTGGACATGAGAGAGGTTTGGGTGTTCACAGTATCGGTGAGGGAGGAAAAGGGGTTCGATTTGGAGGTTGTGATGAGGTGGTTGGTGTCATCGGCAAATTGGAAGAGGTGTCCCGAGTTAAGGAGCTGAGGAAGGTCGTTTACATAGAGAAGAAATAGGAGAGGAGAAAGGACTGAGCCTTGAGGTACGCCGCTAAGAACATCCAGTGGGTTTGAAGTTGTGGGAGTGGGCAATGATGGGATTCTGACTACTTGGGTTCGATTTGAGAGGAACGAGGCAATCCATTTGTTGGCGATGCCCCGGATCCCAAGTGAGTTGAGTTTGGTGAGGAGATGGTTGTGGTCGATAGTGTCAAAAGCTTTGGAGAGGTCGTAGAAGAGACCAACAGAGTGGTCACCTCTATCAAGAGCAGTGTGGAGGGTGGTGAGAAAATTAAATACGGCAGTGATGGTGGATTTGTTTTTCTGGAATCCATGTTGGCAATGAGCGAGGATGTTATGTGATTCTAGGTAAGGAAGTAGTCTGGACAGCATAATTTTTCCAAGGATTTTAGAAGAAGAGGATAAGAGCGATATGGGTCTATAGTTATTTATATCTGTAGTTTTTCCTTTTTTATGGATGGGAATTACAAGAGCTTCTTTAAGTTTTAGAGGGAAGACACCAGCATTTAGAGAGCTGTTGATAATGATCGTGAGAGGGTAGGCAATGAGATGAGAGGATTTGGCCAGGAGGGAGCCTGGAATTCCATCCGAGCCACAGGAGTGTTTTCCACTGAGGGTTTTGATGATTCTCGTTACTTCAGTGGTGTGGGTAGGATGAAGAAATATGGTTTGGGCGGGGCTGTGTCTAGAAAGGGGACTCGTGGTGTGGTTTATGGGTGGAGCAATGTTACCAGCAAGGATGAAGAAGTTATTGAGTTCTTCTGCGAGGATGGTGGGGTTGGTGGTCCGATGTCCATCAATATCGAGGGTGAGGTTTTCAGGGCGTCGTTCAGACGTAGAGGAGGATTTTATAATGGCTCATGAGGTTTTCGATTTATTCGAGGAGGAGGCCAGGATAGAGTCGTTATGAAGGCGTTTGGCTTTATGGAGTTCCCTAGTGTGAGCTTTTTTACTTCTTTGGTAGTGACTTCGGAGTTCTTTGGAGTTTGGAGTGGTTTTACAGAGGAAATGGAGGTCGCGAAGGTTGTCACTGGTGGTACGAAGGTCATGGGTGATCCACTTGTTGGGTTTGGACGTCTTGATTTTCATTTTTTTAAGTGGAAAAGAGGTATTGAAATGGTTGGTAATAGTGTTCAGAAAGAGGTGGAATAAGGTATCCGTGTTCAAGGATTCGGAAAGGTGACTCCAGTCTTCCTTTTCAAGGAGTGTAGTGAAGAGCTGGGTATTGGTTTCAGAAAAGGAGCGTTTTGTGACAAACCTCTGCTCCTCTGGATGAGTATTGGAGAGTGTGATCTTACACATTAGGGCAAGGTGGTCCGAGAGGCCGCTGTTGAATTTGTCAGTGTTGATAGTAGGATAGGCTAGGGTCGTAAAGATGTTGTCGATTAGGGTAGATGATGTAGGGGTTATACGTGTGGGGCTGGTAATGGTTTCGATGAGGTTGTATGAGTGGAGAAGGTCGAGGAATTTGTTTTTCGGTTGTGAATTTTGGAGGAGGTCGATGTTAAAATCCCCACAGATCATGAGGTCTGATGTAGGGTAGTGTTTGGTGATATGGATGATTGAGTCTTCAAGAGTAGAAAGGAAGGTGTTGATGTTAGATGAGGGCGAACGGTATATACATATTATGATGATATTGGTAGATTCAGGTCTATGCCAAAGAATTGCAGTACATTCAAAGGATTTATCAGTTGCAAAGGATGTCAGGTCGATGGGAGTGGTGGTTATTGTGGGTTTAGTGAAAATGGCAACGCCACCATGATTTGAGGAGGTTCTGTGGAAGATGTTGGCTTTGTAGTAGTGGGGAATATTGAAGAAACTGTCAGAAGGTGGGAGCCAGTGCTCTGAAAGACAGAGGAAATCAGGGGAGAGTTTATTTGTTAGGATTTCCAAGCTTTCTACTTTGTTGCGGACTGACTGAATATTAAGGGAGATGAGGAGATTAGGTGTGGTGAGGATATTGGTTGTTGTCATTGGTTATTTGTGTCAGTGACGTAGGATTCGTTCGGTTTCGTTCGGGACGATAGTCTAGTTGTAATATCACTGCTAGAGTGCACCAGACACCAGTTACCAATAAATGAACACGATATGTGAGCGCCGTTCCGCCTGCCGGCGGTATTCTCGAGGATCAAACCCAACCCAATAACCAAACTTACTGTCCGCAACCTGTCTTTGTCCACATAATGGCGTTCTTCACTGCACAATGTTCTCACTCGTGGCGCTAGTGCGCCATAGCCCTGCACGGTCGACTTTTCAGCTGTTACAGTATTGTTATTGTGTTTTCGTACAAATTTAAATCTCGGTTTACATAACTCCGATCTTGGAAATTCCAACGGCATCCAATAGTGCTAAGTTAGTGCCGTAAAATTTACCGTTAGTGCCGCTTTGATTTCGCCATCACGACGAATTCAATTTTCAGAACCAGCCCCTCACATATCTCTGGTCTTGAAAATTCCAACGGTATACGTTGATGCTACGTTAGTGCCGTGAAAAAATCGTTAATACCTCTTCGGTTTCGCTGCTACGACGCGTTGTCAATGTGAGGGGCTAACTTCAAGCCAGCCCCTCACATATCACCGTTCTTGAAAATTCTAACGGCATTCGTTAGTGTTGTGTTAGTTCCCGTTAGTGCCGTAAACATTTTTCGCTGGTGCCACTCTGGTTTCGACGTTATAACGAGTTGTCCATGTTAGGGGCTGGCGTGAAGAACTGGCCCCTCACACGGACGAAGCGTTATTTGGCGAAACCAAAGCGGTCGTAACAAAATTTTTCTTACGAATGCCGTTGGAATTTTCAAAATCAGAGATATGTGAGGGGCTGGCGAAACCTAAGTGGCACTTACGAAAATGTTCTAACAAATGCCGTTGGAATTTTCAAGATCGGAGATAAATGTGAGTGGCTGGCGTGAAGTTTGCCACTCACATTGACAACGCGCTCTCACGGCGAAACCAAAGCGGCACCAACGAAATGTTTACGGCACTAACGGGCACTAACGTATACCGTTGGAATTTCGAAGATATGTGAGGGGCTGGTTATGAAAATAGAATTCGTCATGACGGCGAAACTAAAGCTGCACTGACGGAAAATTTTACTGCACTAACGGGCACTAACGTAGCACTAACCAATGGTGGAATGATATTTCCATATTCTGACATGTGACCGTACACGTGTGACAACTTCACGGACGTAGTCAACCATACATAAATCACTCGATAACATGGCTCATAAGCAGACAGTGACAAGACTATGGCAGTCCGCTGCTAGCGCACTCTGTCCGGAGCTTCCTTCATATATAAACTCTGGAGGAATCATTTCAATAATATGGAAAA